>CM065637.1:47057753-47086284 GCA_033220585.1 Dipteronia sinensis | reverse complement strand
CCATTCTCAAGAGCGGCCACATTGATCAGAAGCACGCCTTTAGGGGGGTTGAAAAACTCGAAGTTCTTGGGAGGCACCGAGATGGATACACTGTCGGGGATGCCAAACTTTGACCTCAAGCGGTCGATCGATGCCGGGTCAACGGTGGAATCTGGGATAACCCGGAAATCGTAGGGAGGGAGCCTCTCCCCAAGGGGACCAGGAGCTGAGACCCGATGCTCCCCCGCAGCGCCACCGGCTGTTTCTTTGTCGGAATCATCATCGACGATATCTAAAGGGTGGTCGGGATGATTGGAGAACCCAGTCCCGATAGATACATTCCTACTGGATCGCCGACGTTGTGAGGTGGGCGGGGAATCATCACCGTCAGAACTCCTCCTAGCCCGTTTCCCCAGACTAAGACTGACGACCTCCTCGGGCAATCGAATATGGAATCATTTGAATCACGACTGTTTTTCGACATTATAGAAGATGAGAATTGAAGAAAAGAATAGAAGAGCGAAGAATGAAGAAAGAAGCAAGCTTGGAGGAAAAACTGGGGAAATATTTCTCAACAAAGGTTCTTTAGCTCGAGAAGATTGTGAGAGAGATTGAAGGGAGGAAAACAGACATATATATAGGCAGGAGGGCAATAGCTCAAAGTTACCAGGATACTCGTTGGTAGCGGTAAAAAAATCGACTTATCGGTAACGTACGGATTAACTCGAAAGCGGGCTAATCATCTCATGGCCACACTCATTTATACAGTTAAGAGGAAGATCTCCCTAGATCCTGTAACGGTAAAAAATCTCGGGGACTGCTGTAACGTGATCAGATTAATTCGAAGATAAAATAGTCGGAGTTCACAACACGTCACTCAAATGAAGAAATTTCCCAAATTTCGGTAACGGTAAAAAGAGGAAGATTTCCAAATAAAGTGAGAATCTGACCTCAACCCGAGCTCGACGTCTGGTGTTCAAGTCAGAGGGGACTTCGTTATAGCCAAAATGGCTAAGGACCAAAGGCACCATTTTCCACTTCCTAGACCTGGTTCCATACCCGAAAGTTTCACCTGAAGACCTCTATATCCAGAGCCAAGATACGATACCATCCCAGGCACAAGGGCGGGCTCCAGAAACATTTGGGATAAAGCCCGGACCCGAGAGCTTCCACCAGGAGACTTTCTATCCAGGGCCAAACTGCGATACCACCCTAGGAACAAGGGCGGCTCCGAAACATCCAGGACATAGCCCGGACTGATCGGACTTTAGCCCGCATCATCAAAACTAGAAGCTCCTCGAAGTCAAGGTCATCTCGCAAATGCTCAAGAAACTCGTCTGTACCTCGATTGACACAGAAGAATGTCCCTAGAAGGCCGCGAGGTCAGTCGAAGCCACACCTAGCTTCAAAAAGGTCAGTCGAGGCCACATCTAGCTTCGAAAAAGTCAAGAGAAGCCAGATCTGGCTCCAAGCTGGATGAAACTTCTCAGACATCAGGTCGAAATACTAAACAACCTCCTTGGTGATGCATCACACCATATCTGTCATGTCCCGCGACTTCTATAAGGATCATACTGAAAGGCTACGAGGAATGCATTAATCATACCTGGAAGCGTTATCTACATGCAGACAAGTAATGAAATCCAAAAAGGAAACAAACTGATCTCCACCACGATACTCTCAATTCGGGTTGTCAATCTAAAAGTCACATGAATATTAACGCAATAATCCCGCCCGATAAGGAAGAGATTGAGACAATCACTCGAGACAATCAGGGAGAATCAGTCTGTTGACCTACAAACCCATATATAAATAGAAAAAGAAAAGAAATGAAAAGAGAGTACTATTCCGACAGGAAACGACTAACAATCGACCATTCCCAGAGAGATTTGAGAGAAAAGAGAGAAGAATCTTTGTATTCGTGTACCATGCATGCTAAATAAAAACATTCTTGCCTACTTGTCATTTTATAAACCACTGTTACATATATAAAGAATTTTGGCCACCACCTACGTGGTAGTGGTCTTGAGGGCGTTAATTGGGATTTCTCATCCCGAGAAAAATTTCGGTTAACAGATGCTCCTGTATGTATGATTGTGTAGGCACTGTTTAAATTGACTGTATGTTATTTTTGTAGGTATATTAAATTTGTTAATTTACAAAAAACATGAATGATTGTTAATTATATGGTACTGTGGATTTAGGGTTCATGGGTTGAATTATATTTATTATTATTATTATTATTTTTTTCTGTTATTGTATTGTAAAAAAAAATTGTAACCTATATTGAAGACCTGGAAAAAATGACGGAAGGGCGAAATCAGAAATACGCGCGACGGGGTACTGTTCACGAACACTGTTCAGTGGGTACTGTTCATGTGGTACTATTCACACGGACAGTTCACGGGTACTACTAACATCATCTTGCACGGTTCCGTTGGCATGTGTTGCCTAGTGTTTTCCGTGCGGAGTTTCTATTTCGGATTCATGAGATGAATCGGAGTGACCTGAAGAGACTGGAAGACTCAGAAATTACAAGAAGACCAAAGAATGCCTTGGGGGGTAATTTTATAATTTTAGATTCCAATTTTTAGGTTAAATAATCCACAGTACTCGGTCAATTCATGTATGATTTATATTATGTGATGATAAAAACATTGCCATGCTACTTATGTCATTTAGATTAGATGTGCCTACACAAATATATTTGATATGTCATACATGCATCATAGCCTAATATTTTATGTATTTTTTTAGTATGATTAAAATAGGTAAATCCATTATTGGCTATGAAAATGAGATTAGTTTTTTAATAGTTAGAAACTGGTTTAATTCTCATTAATATTAATCTAGTTATTAAAGTGTTTAATACGTTAGATTAATAGGGTCATTATTGTAATTAGTAAATAATATGATTAATGACCTAATAATAAATGAACCGAATAAAGTGTTAGAGTTTTAATAGTTTAAAACTTGGTAAACACTATCATAATAATCTAAGCTTAGTAAATAATTTACAAAAGCTTAGATTATTCACTAATAGATTAGATTTTTAATAGCTAAAAATCATTAATAATTTAATTAGAATTTATTTCTAATAATGAATTTGTTAATGCGCTAGATAACTTGATTAAAGCTAGCGTTTGATCTTGTAGAGTCTAGGTGCATTAACGGATAATAGAACACCCTAATTTTTAAAAATAGTGAGTGGGAGAGGGATATATGACATATATATCCAGTACTCTCCATCATTAGTTCAACATCGTGAGATCCGAGTGGGGCCTCGTGACGGCTTTGCTTTCATCCTCCCTAAGGATGGTTTTCACAAAGATCAATACCAAGGTTGACTTCCTAACGGATAGGATTTCTGAGGGTATTTCGGGATTGACAGACCATAAGGCGGCAATTCTCGAGTAAGCTCGTGAGATCTGAAATTGTGGGTTACACTCACGAAGGTTTTGATTAAGTTTTGTTAATTAAAAACTTGACTGAATAAACGATGGTTGAATGATATGGTACAAGAGTTATTCTAGAATATCATTTGATTGAGAATGTCTCGGTCCAACATGCAAAGACTTGATGGACCCTAAGGCTGGCACTTCTTTGTGGTATGTGGGATTGTCGTGGTATAGTAACTGTTTTTTGGGTATTTCTAGTTCGTTACACATGTGCATACCTCATGTTTAAATTTATGCCAAAGCACTCGCACTTGTTTTTTAATAAATGATTGAATGAATGTTTTATTTATTTCAGCAATTATGTCTTCTGCATTACTTCAAATTCTCGCAAATGACAAATAAACTGGTGATAACTATACTAAGTGGAAACTTAATATTAATGCAATATTGGTCACCAAAGACCACAAGTTTGTGCTTACTGAGGAATATCCTCCGGTGCCTAGCTGTCAATGCCACACGAACTGTTAGTAAGGCATACAGCGATGGGTCTCATTGATGAGAAGGCCCGAACATATCTGTTGACTTCTATGACAGACGTGCTTGTCACAAAGCATGAAGCAATGACTACAACATTTGAAATTATGAAGTCATTGTAAGCTATGTTCGGGCAGCCCTTCGAGCAAAAGCGACACAAAGTTGTTCGTTCCGCTATGCTCGCTGGTATGAAGGAAGGTACATCAGTTCAGGAACATGTCCTGACCATGATGTCCTACTTCAACACGACAAAATCAATGGCGGGACCATTGATTAACCTAGTCAAGTGAGCATCATACTTGACGACTCTTTCCGAAAAGTTTCGATCAGTTTAAGAGCAACTACGGGATGAACAAGTTAAGGTTCAGTCTTACACAGTTGCTCAATGAGCTCGCTACTTTTGAGTCCTTGACTAAGGACAGCAAAAGTAAGACCAGTGAGGCAAATGTTGCTGAACCATCTTCTTCCAATAATAAGAAGAGGAAAAGGTCTACTAGGAAGGCAAAGGGTAAGCCCAAACCCAAGAAAGCCCGGAGCAAAAAGAAGGACGCCTCCACCGACCAGGGCAAGGGAAAATGTTTCCATTGCGACAAGGTCGGGTACTGGAAGAGGAATTGTCCTCAGTACCTGGAGGAGGTAGCCAAGAAGAAGAAGACGAAAGGTAAATATAATTTACTTGTTCTTGAATCTTGTTTTGTGGAAGGTGATTCTTCACCCTGAATAATTGATTCGGGGGCCACTAACCATGTTTGTTCTTCTTTGCAGTGGATTGATTATTGGATACAACTAGATGAGGGAGCCTTCTCAATATGTGTGGGGTCAGGGGATGTTGTGTCTGGCCAACGCAGTGGGAGCAATAAGATTGCAATTTTGTAATAATAATAGTTTTTTATTATTGAACATTGTTTTTTATATTCCTGGATTTACACGGAATTTGATTTCCGTTTCTAAATTGTTTAGAACAATCGTATTCTGTTTGTTTTAATAATAAGTCTGTTATTATTGGAAAGAATGGTCTTAATATTTGTTCAAGAATTAATGAAAACAATTTGTATGTGTTAAGAAGGTTAATACATACTACACTGCTTAACACCGAAATGTTTAAGGTTGAAAAACCAAAAACTAAACGACATAGATTTCTCCAGATAATGACACGTATCTCTGGCATCTAAGGCTTGGTCATATCAACCTTGACCGGATAGAAAAACTAGTAAAAAGCGGACCTTTAAGTGAGTTAAAGGTTGACACCTTACCTGTCTGCGAATCCTGTTTAGAAGGTAAGATGACTAAGTGACCTTTTACTGGAAAAATGGCTTAGAGCAATAGGGCCACTCGAACTCATACATACAGACGTCTGCGGACTGATGAATGTTAGAGCTATGGGTGGCTATGAGTATTATGTCACCTTTATAGATGGCTACTCAAGATACATATATGTCTACCTGATGCAACGAAAGTTGGAAACATTTGGAAAGTTCAAAGAATTTTGAGCTGAAGTTGAGAATCAATTAGGTAGGACTATCAAGTCACTACGATCGGATCGTGGAGGTGAGTACCTTGACCAAGAGTTTGAAGACTTCATGGTCGAGCATGGGATAGTTTCCCAACTCATAGCTCCCTGGTAAACCTCAGCAAAATGGTTGTACCGGAGAGGAGAAATAAACCCTGATGGAAATGGTGAGATCTATGATTAGTTTCTCATAATTACCAAATTCCTTCTAGGATATGCGTTACAAACAACGGCATACATTTTGAATGTAGTGCCATCCAAATCTATTTGTAAGACTCCTCTAGAGTTGTGGAATGGTTTATAAAGCTAGTTTATGACATTTCCGCGTATGGGGGTGTCCAACATACGCTCGAAAGAACAGAAGTGGAAAGCTAGACTCCAATTCTGTAGTCTGTCTGTTTGTAGGATATTCCAAGGAGACCAAATGTGGACACTTCTATAGTCCTGAAGATAACAATGTATTTGTATCGACAAATACAACGTTTCTTGAGGACAATTATATTAGTGACCAGAAACCTCGTTCTAATATTGTATTGAATGAGTTAGAGCCTGGTGAGACTAGTGCTTCATCAACAAGAGTTGTTGATCCACAAACATCTGAGAGTCAGATGGTTCCTGATAAGGATACACTATCACCTAGACGTAGTGGGAGGTTTGTAAGACAACTTGAACGCTATTTAGGTATAGGTGAGGACAAAGTGTTGTCTCTGCTGATAGTGTGGATTATCCATTGACATTTAAGAATGCAATGGAATATCCAAATAAAGAGGAATGGCTTAAAGCCATGAATCTCGAGATGGAGCCTATGCACTCATACTCAGTCTAGGATCTTGTAGACTTATCAGATGAGGTAAAACCCATAGGATGTAAGTGGATCTACAAGAGAAAGAGAGGAGTAGACGGGAAGGTAGAGACCTTCAAAGCAAGGCTAGTGGCTAAGGGTTATACCCAGAAAGAGGGGGTCGATTATGACGAGATCTTCTCGCCAGTTGAAAATACTATAAACCGTGTGTCTACTAACCTAGGGGGGGGGGGAATAGGTTTTAGTAGATTTATTACCAACTTTTTGACTTAATCAATTTTAATAATGCTACCCCATATTAGCAATCAACCAATCCAAAGTAAACATACAGAAAACAATAAAAACTCAAGGATAGATTTACGTGAGAAACCTTCCAACTGGGCAAACTCACGGGTTATCCTTCTAGCCACACACGATCCTCAAATTCACTATTTGAATGAAAGTTTACAACCTAGGTTGACCTCAAGTCACACCATACTTGGTCACTAACCCTTTCACTCTACCCAACGGGCCTTTAATAGTGATCCAAGACCAACAAGTTTGTGCACTAATCCACATAGTCACAAGGCTTAATAATCATTGAAGAGATTAAGCAACCTATGTGAATATGTGACAATATTCTATCATGCAATTAATGCTAGGCTACACTAAATGCTTATCTAGGGATTTAAAGATGTCAATAAATGCAAATCCTAGATATTAATATCTAAATGCAAATACATGAAGATTTAGCTAAAGGGTAAAATGGTCCTAAATGCTAGCTATCAATCATCAATGTTCTCAACCAACAAACAACAACTCAATCATGTTATAAATGTCATTAAACATAAAGATATGATTTTAAATTCATATAAAAGAGCTAAACCTATGCATACCTGAACATAAAAGATGCAATGGAGATTTAGAACATGTTCAAGTTACCTAGTCAACAAGAGGAAGATGAATCCATGGTGAGATGATGCTTGGAAGAAGCTAAATGCACATGGGTTGGAGTTTGGTGAGTAAAGGTGGGTTCTTAGAGCTCTCTCTCTCTTGGAACTACTTTCTCTCACTAGGGATATAAAATTTCAGAGCTCTAGATCTGATTTGGGGAAGAAGATGACATATATATATGGGAAAAAAATGAGCTATCGCGAAAAGATAAAACTGCCCATGTTTGGTGCCAGGCGATATCTAAGGCGACATGCACAAGTCGCCTTTAATGTCGCCTTTTGTTATGGAGAAAAAATTGAGTTTGCCCGAGGTTGACAAGTAGGCGACATGCACAAGTCGCTTGGGAAGTCGCCTTACACACTGGAGACAAATATAGTTGCCCCGAGGTGACATGTAAGGAGACTTGCCAAAGTCGCCTGGGAAGTCGCCTTACACACTGGAGAAAAATAAGATGTCCGAGGCCAACTGTCAGGCGACAAGCACAAGTCGCCTGGGAAGTCGCCTTACACACTGGAGAAAAAATAAGATGTCCGAAATGACATGTAAGGCGACATGAACAAGTCGCCTAGGAAGTCGCCTTGCACATTGGAATAGAATTGCAAGTCTAAGGAGACTTTTGAGGCGACATGCACGAGTGGCCTTGCATGTCGCCTTGTACACTGGACATCATAACAACTTAAATTCATATGAGTGTGGTTGTGTGTGTGTGTGTGTGTGTGTGTGTGTGTGTGTGTGTGTGAACAATAAATGCATGTCATACAAATGCATAAGATGTGAGTGTGTGCAACTAAAACCTCTTCAAGGAGATTAAGCATGTGATATACCTTTGAAGTGCTCATAAGAATGATGATGCTCTTGTAGCTTGATTACAACCAATGAGGCCCAATCTATCCTTAAAAGCAAATCCCCATGTGGTTTGTCAATGAAATAAGCCAATCAAAATATGAGGAACTTACAATCTCCCTCTTTGGCTATTTCGTGACAAAACCACCACTCACAAATCATCCTCACAAGAAAGAATAAAATAAGAGGTCAACACAAGTTATTCTATATTACAAAGAGATGCCTACAAACTAGTCTCAAGTCTTCGATCTCTTATAGAATAGCCATCCCTACAAAACAATGAAACTACACTTTATAAGACAAGTGTATGTGAGGTGATCACGTGAAACAAATACAAGTGTTTCCATTAACGAACAACTAAACCATACAAATGCTCCCCCTAAATGGGTTACTCCCCCTCAACAAGACAATCACCCCTAAACATGCAATATCCATAACTAGTGTGCACTCCCCCTTTTTGTCATGAGATAGGGAAATGAGTATTCCCCAATTGGGTCACTTTAGCAAAGGAGAGCTAATTGCAAGATAAGTGCATAATCATATACAACAACCTTATGCAATTAATTATGGAGAAAGAATCAATGAGGTTTTATTTGAAGAAGAAATGTGTGAAATTTTTGCTTTGGATGCAAGACATGCAACATCAAGGTTCAAGCAAATGGTATTTGGCAAAGTGAACATCAAAGAGTTTCCAAAGAATTAAAACCAATTTGTACCCTTTTTGCCATAATTAAACAAGATATAGCTTTAAAAACTTTATAGCACACACACGCAACCATGTCAATCCGTAATGGTCAATAAGACATGGATTATAAAATCTTATTTCATGAATGGACTATAGACTCCTTATTGGTTGTTGTCTTGTTCAACACTTAAGAAAGGAGACGGAGTAAATTGGATGGAGACATCCTTATTTATAGCAGGGACACAATGTCCTTATTGAGTTTAGCCTTGTCAAGTTGCTTCCACACACATTTGCACACACGTCTCATGCATAATATTTAAGCATGTCGAAATCAAGTTCACATGTCATGGAGATAAATTATAGGTCTTCAATTGTACTTCCCAATCAATTCGCCTAGTCCCAAAATGCATGTTTGAACATAAAGGTGACATGGCTTACAAACAAAGCAAATGGCACACTTATTGAATACAAAGCCATATAGTCATATATATGCACAATCAAATGCTCAAGCAATTAATAAAGAGGCATAATGTTGATCAATTTTTTGTTCATTTCAACTATGCAAGGTTGCTCTCTTTGCTTGAGCTCCCCATATGGGGTCAATCAGCCAAAGCATATCAAGGCATATGACAAATCCCAATAGACCCTACTAAGTGCCCATGAACCACTTGAATCTAAGGGCTTTGTGAATAATCCGCCAGTTGATCATTTGTGCCAACATGTTCAAGTGCAATGCATTTGTTTTCAACTGGCTCTCTAATGAAGTGATGCCTAATGTCTATGCTTTGTCCTAGATTGCTGAACCGATTCTTTGAAATGTTAACTGCACTCAAGTTATTCACAATAAAGGGTTTAAAGTACCTTGATCAAAGCCCGTAATCCAAAGCATTTGCTCTCCAAAGGAGTGTGTGCAAGCACTCGCGGCGGCTAAGTATTCCGCTTTAGCTGCGGATAGAGAGAATGGAATTTTTCTCTTTGCAAACACCCATGAGACCAAGTTGTTGCCTAGTGAAGAAGCAACTGCCCGATGTTAATCTTCCTATCATCACAATTCCCTGCCCAATCTGCATCACTAAAGCCAACTAAGCTAGCATTAGTGTCAAAAGAGTACCATATCCTATCGTTAGATGTTCCCATTACATATCGAATGATTTCTTCATAGAGGAGAGATGAGATCCTTGGGATCCGCTTGGTACCTAGCACAACACACCCACACTAAAGGCAATATCAGGCCTACTTGCAGTCAAGTAAAGCAAGCTACTAATCATGCCAAGATAAAGCCTTTTGGTCCACACTTTTCCCACTAGCATCCTTGCTTAGTTTCAACGCGATACTCATGGGTGTGTCACAATGTTGGCATTTCTCAAGACCAAACTTCTTCACTAGGTTCTTAGCATACTTAGCTTGGGAAATTGAAAATCCCATCACGCAATTGCTTAATTTGTAACCCTATGAAGTAATTAAGCTTCACCAACCAAACTCATCTTAAATTCATGAGACATCACATCAACGAATTGTTGAACTTTGGATTTGTTGGTGGAGCCAAACACAATATCATCAACATAGATTTGAGCTATAAATAGTTCATCTTTGTTACTCTTGATGAACAAGGTCTTGTCAACACTACCCCATAGAGTAGTCGTTGTCAATAAGGAATTGAGTGAGGCGCTCATACCAAGCCCTCGGTGCTTGTTTCAACCCATATAGAGCTTTCTTGAGGCGATATACATGATTAGGGTGGTGTGGATCCACAAACCCATTGGGTTACTCAACAAACACTTCCTCATGCAAGAAGCCATTGAGGAAGGCACTCTTAACATCCATTTGGTACACTTTGAACTTGTGCACACATGATATGGACAAGAGAAGCCTTATGGACTCAAGACCGGCAACCGAGAGCAAAAGTCTCCTCAAGTCGACACTCTCAATTGAGAGTATCCTTGTGCTACAAGTCTAGCCTTTTTGCGCACAATGTTGCCATTCTCATTTGACTTGTTCCTATACATCCATTTGGTGCCAATGACATTGGTGTTCTGGGTCTAGGAACTAGAGTCCAAACCTCATTTCTTTCAAATTGGTTTAGCTCTTCTTACAAGGCAAGAACCCAAACTCATCATTCAAGGTTTCATCTGTTAGGATTATGCTCAATAACAAGAGTGTAATATTGTAATTGACAATCTTTTCATATAAATAAAGTGATTTCTGATTCTGCAAAATCTTATAGCATTTATAATTATAATAGTCAAGGTAAATAATCATAAGGTCAAAAGACTATGAGATATGAAGAATTGTTTGTACATCCGGATATGTATGAGGTAGACACAATTCTTTAGTTAGTCTTGAATAACGTTCACAACTTAAGTTAAAGGTTGGGCACCTCTATCTTGATAAAGTTGTAGAATTCTTTTACTAGCATTTGAGTGGAATCAAATGAGTTATGATGAGTCTAAAATCATCGAAAGTTTTTCGAGTAAAAGAATCTAGTGCACTGGGTGCATGAACTGGATTACAATGAAATACTTTATCTAGAACCGTCACTAGATATAAGTCTTTTCATTATCAGGACAATCGGAGAGTCTATCTAAATCCTAAGATAAATGATGGACTTATGGTTGCAAGTGTTATCATTTGAGCTATCAATGAGTACGATTATATAGCATAATCTATCCTCGATAGTTTGGTGGTATTCATTTGTTAATCGATAGAAGACTTCATTTATAGATATGGACATCGTGGCTCCATTTATTAAATGAGAGTATAATATCATCATATGGATGTTTTGAGGTATTGGATACTAAATCTCAACGTTGAGTTTTCAATAATGATTATTGAAGACATGGCTTCTGGACAAGTCAAAATATCCAAGTTCAAAATGTGGTCATATGAGGAAATATGGTAACTTGGAGAGCTATAGGCGGTCTATGAGCTCTTGGCGATTACCGCTATTATTCACGAGGATACACCATCTCCTATAAGATTGTCTAGGGTATGAATGAGAAACATCTCCTTATTCTATCTTTATTTAAGAGTTCAATTTTAGCTCTTTAGTGGAATGAGTTAAAATTAATAGATCGGACCTAAGTGAATCATTTGTTGATTGTGATTAGGTTATGTCTATTGAAGCTTAAATTTAGATAGCCCGCCAAGATCCACAATCCACACGTACTTGCATGGATCACTTGATATATTCTACCGGACCAATTTATGGGTCCATCTAGAATTGCATTTAATATATTAAGAATATAATATGTCTATTATTTATTTAATGGGCTGCACTATTATATTAATATATTAAAAGGAGACATGTAGGCTTGTTTCTTTTAGTAAGAATAAGTCTGGTTCACATGTGGGCTTTTATTTAAAGTCTAATGGATTAAATAAAATAAGAAAAATAATATTGGGCCCATATATACATGGTGTGGGCGGCAAGGCTAAATAAAATAGCCCAAGATATTATTTTATTTTATTGTTTTGATTAAATGGGAATTAATTAATTATTTAATTAATTAATAGTTTAAATCAAAATCTTTTCCTGATCAGTTTCAATCATATTGATTGTGAATTCAAAAGTGACCGGAACTATTTTTTTAGGCTCTTGGTGTTTTACTATTAAAGATCAAGATCAGAAATTCCATACATCCATTCTAAGGTAAGCAATTCAAAGAAAAAGGGAGACCACGCTCCTAGGTGATTCACGTACGTGCTAGGATTGAAGATCTTACGGATTACCATCGACGTAAGTCAATCGGATCACGTGACAAAAGGTATTTAACTCTAACCGTATATTTGAGTTTAATTAATTAAAGGGTTAAGGTTCAAATCTTTAGAAAAATTTTAAACTATACGAAAATTATTTTTTCGCCTTCCGCTGCGGTTTTAAGCAATTTTTCCCTACATCATCAACTTTTTTGGGTTCACTTTGAGAGGTGTAACAAGTGTAACTAATTTAATTAGCTATTTGATCCGTAGTCCTAACACCCTCATTAACATCTCCAAGAATGTCATTCTTGTTGTGGAGATGTCTAACCCATGGAGCGAGTTCTTTGGAGTCCAAAGATGGATCTCTATCAAGAGGTTGAATAACCTCTTCATCTTGATTTGACTTCACATCAATAGAAGTCTCAACACATTTCTCCAAAGGAGAATCATGAGCCATATCAACCTCCTCATCATGGTTAGTAATTCTAAGCCTACAATCATCTATAACAACATTGGATGATTCCATAACACTATAAGTTTTCAAATTGAATACTCGGTAGGCCTTACTATTGAGGGCATAGCCAATAAAAATTCCCTCATCACTCTTGGCATCAAACTTGCCAAGTTGATCATGGTCATTAAGTATGTAGCATTTGCTTCCAAATGAGTGGAAGTAGCTAACATTTGGCTTCCTACCCTTCCATAATTCAGAGGAGGTTTGCCTAGTACCGGGCCTTAGGAAGACTCTATTTCCTATGTAGCAAGCCGTATTGACGGCCTTGGCCCAAAGGTTTCTAGGGACATTGTTGCTAAGCAACATCACACGGGCACCCTATTCTTCCTCTTTACAACCCCATTTTGTTGAGGAGTTCGAGGTGCCGAGAACTGATGGGAAATGCCAAAGCTATTACAATAGCTTTCAAAACAAGCATTTTCAAATTCCTTCCCATGGTCACTCCTAATTCTTTTAATGCTTTTAATGTGTGAGTTCTGTTCATTTTGAATTTTAGTGCAGAGCATTTTAAAATTTTCAAACGTTTTAGATTTTTCTCTAAGAAAATATGTCCATTTAAATCTAGAGAAATCATCAACACAAACAAAAATGTATCTCTTGCCACCGAGACTCTCGGTTTGTATGGGACCCATAAGGTCCATATGTAGAAGCTCTAGTGGCTCTTTCATGGCGAGATACTTGTCTTTCTTGTGCATGCTTTTGGTTTGTTTTCCTTGTTGACAAGGTCCACAAACACCTTCAACTTTCTTCCTAAGCTTAGGGAGGCCACACACAACCTTGAACTTATTTAAGATCCTCAAATCTCGATAGTTCATGTGGCAAAGTCTTTGATGCCACAACTCAACTTCCTTACCCTTGGACATATTACAAGAGATAGCACTAGCTTTAAGACAATAGCAATTGTCGCTAGATATCTTTCCTTTTAGCAAGGTTTGTCCATTTGGCATTAAAATAGAGCAATCATTTTTGTTAAACAAGACGGAGAGTCTATCATCATTTAGATGAGAAATGCTTATAAGATTAGCTTGGAAGCCATCAACAAGTAAATCATTGGACAAGGAGGGTAAATCGGGAATAGAAATGGTTCCTTTCCTTATAACTTTCTTTCTAGATCCATCACCAAAGGTGACAAATCCTCCACCCTCCATTACAAGAGATTCAAAGAAACTCTTGTTCCCCATCATGTGCCTAGAGCACCTACTATCCAAATACCAAGTGTTAGAGGCATTTGCCTTCAAGGCAATTTGAGCGACATGGCAAAAGTATCCATCTCTTCTAATCCACCTAGGTGAAATACTCTCTCTCCTAGTGGTTTTAGTCACATTGGCTCTAGATTTCCTAGGATCATGCAAATTGGCTCTATGTTTCCTAGGAACATGCATTATGGCTCTAGCCCTACTTCTTTCAATCATGCTTCTAGTTCTACACACGTCAATACACTTAAAGGAATTTGGTCTAATATGACCATCAATACCACAAAAGTGACATGTAAGAATGAAATAGGAGATTATACCATTTCTTTGTGAGTACAAAGGAGCTTTTCCATGCCTTTGAGCTTGTCTTTGATGTTGAATTTGTTCTCTGCTTCTTGGTTGTTGAGTTGGAGTAGATTTCTTCCTTGGTTGAACTTGCAAGAATTGGTTCTTGGCATGGTGGTATTTGGGTTGAGGAAAACTTGCTTGATCAACCCTTGTTGGTTGAACTTGAGCTTGTTTCCCTTGATCCACCTTGACTTAGGAATCCTTAGAGCACTCTCCTAGTTCAATCTTCTTCTTAGGATGTTGTGGAGGCGGAGGCTCTTTGATGTCCAAGCTCTTGAAAAACACGATCTTGCTTGAGGATGAGGTCTCCTTGTCATCTTCATAGCCAAGACCTTTCTTATCATTTGGCCTCTTGCCAACTCCCAACATGTGGTCAAGTTTCTTCGTACTTGAAGTCATCTTAGCAATGATCTCTTTTGCTTCTTCAAGCTCTTTTTCCATCAATGCCTCTTTCCTTTTTTCTATCTTCACTTCTCCATTTAGGTGAGTAACTTCGGTAGATAGCTTGAGATTCTCTCCCTTTAGCCTTAGAATCTCTTTCTTCATTTTCATTCTTGAACTTTGAAAATGCTCAATGAACCCTTCAAGGTTCATTCCTCCTACATCCATAATTGTTGAGTGCGATGAAGAGTCACCATCACTTGAGTCATCTTCATTTTGTTTCTCTTCCTCCTCATCATCTATTGCTTCTTTGCTTTTGAGAGAGAATGTGAAGGCAATAAATTTTGCCACATGGTCTTCCTCTTCCAAGGATCCTCCTTCCTCTTCCAAGTCATCACTATCGCTCCACGTGGCGGCCATGGCTTTTGTTTTCTTCTTGTTCTTTAGATTGCCACAATCCGTGGAGATGTGTCCAAAACCTCCATATTCGAAGCATTGGATCCCTTTCCTTGTGGGCTTGTCATGACTTGGTTCAACCTTCTTGAAAGGAGTTTTCTTCTTCACTTCCTTCCCCTTGGAGCCAAACCCCTTCTTTTCAAACTTGATGAATTTCTTGAACCTTTTCACCATGAGGGCCATCTTCTCATCCGAGTCATCCTCCTCTTTCTCTACTTTGGAGGTCTTCAAGGCTATGTTCATTTGCTTATTGGGAGGTGTAGGTGTAAAAGCCCATCCAGACTCATAAGCTAGAAGCCTTCCAATTACTTCACTTGGCTTCATGTTCTTGTAGTCACTATTTTCTTCAAGTGCTGTCACCTTAGACTCGAACCTTTTGGGAAGCGACTTCATGATCTTTTGCTTGATGCTCCTATCAGAGTAAGGGTCACCTAGTTAATGGCTTTGATTGACAATGTCCATCAACTTCACTTGAAAGTCGTTGAAGCACTCATGATCCTCCATTATAATTTGCTTGAATTGTGTTTGGAGGACTTGAAGCTTGGAGTCCTTGACTACCTCGGTTACTTCATGAACAGTCTCTAGAATCTCCCATGCCTCTTTTGCAATCCTAGTTGTTTGAATCAACTTGTATTGATTGTCATTCATTACACAAAGAATGGCATGCATGGCCTTTGTTGTTCCACTTTGAAGCTTCGAACTCTTGAGATGACCATTCTGACTTTGGCTTGGGAACTACACTATCGTCTTCAAGAGTTGTTTCCGGATGAGTGTAGCCATCTTCTATTTCCATCCATGCTCGGTCATCTATTTGGAAAATGTACGATTCCATCTTGCCTTTCCATGAGGCATAGTTCACCCCGGTAAGCAAAGGGGGTCTTGTGCTAAAGGCTCTTTCATGCCCGCCTCCGTTCCCACTCATAGTGTTTGGGTATGAATGAGATGAATGCTAATGTATGCAGCAAACAAATTGCAAAAATGCAAGACACACACACAACAAGAGCAAGGTTCACCTAAGTATGTCTAGGAACCCGCTCTGATACCAATTAAAAATACTAAAAGCGTGTGTCTACTAACCTAGAGGGGGGGGGGGGGGGGGTGAATAGGTTTTAGTAGATTTATTACCAACTTTTTGACTTAATCAATTTTAATAATGCTACCCCATATTAGCAATCAACCAATCAAAAGTAAACATGCGGAAAACAATAAAAACACAATGATTGATTTACGTGAGAAACCCTCCAACTGGGCAAATCTCATGGGCTATCCTTCTAGCCATACACGGTCCTCAAATCCACTATTTGAATGAAAGTTTACAACCTAGGTTGACCTCAAGTCATACCATACTTGGTCACTAACCCTTTCACTCTACCCAACGGGCCTTTAATAGTGATCCTAGACCAACAAGTTTGTGCACTAATCCACTTAGTCACAAAGCTTAATAATCAATGAAGAGATTAAGCAACCTATATGAATATGTGACAATATTTTATCATGCAATTAATGCTAGGCTACACTAAATGCTTATCTAGTGATTTAAAGATGTCAATAAATGCAAATCCTAGATATTAATATCTAAATGCAAATACATGAAGATTTAGCTAAAATGCAAAATGGTCCTAAATGATAGCTATCAATCATCAATGTTCTCAACCAACAAACAACAACTCAATCATGTTATAAATGTCATTAAACATAAAGATATGCATTAAATTCTCATAAAAGAGATAAACCTAGGCATACATGAACATAAAATATGCAATGGAGATTTAGAACATGTTCAAGTTACCTAGTCAACAAGAGCAAGATGAATCCATGGTAAGATGATGCTTGGAAGAAGCTAAATGCACATTGGTTTGAATTTGGTTGAGTAAAGGTGGGTTCTTGGAGCTCTCTCTCTCTCTTGGAACTACTTTCTCTTACTAGGATATAAAATTTCAGAGCTCTAGATCTGATTTGGGGAAGAAGATGACATATATATAGGGGAAAAAATAAGCTATCGTGAAAAGACGAGGCAGCTCTTCGTCCCATTTGCCTTTTTTCTGTTGTAGCTTCTTCTTTAGAAGTTTCTTGATAGTCTTGTTGGTGGATTTGATGAGAAGGTTTTTGCCATCAGAAAACCGTCCGTCAAAACAATTTATAAAACCTATGCGATGCGTTCACAAGTATAAATACAAGCAAAACGGCAAGCACGGATGTCGTCCACTGAGATCGGGGTAGCGGTGATAAGATTAGGATTAATATAACTAGTATGCATAAAAGTAAAATGATGGTGAATGGAAATACAATATAAACTAAACTATGAAAGCAAATGAAATAGGATGATAATGGAGTGATGAATGAATGATGATGGAACTACGGAGTTGATGTACTCGTAAGTGAATATTGGGGCAATTGCAACAGACTCTCAATTAAGCACGTTTTGACAAATGTAACCAACCTAGGGTGTATAGTGTTGGTATATATCTCTAGCAAGAGGTCAACCTAGGATGTATAGCGAAGACCTCCTACTAGCGATTAATCCTTCTTAAGCAACCAACAATGGCTAGTTACTCAATTGGGACTTGTTCCATGAATGCTCATCTATCTAGCTATGGCTCAACCTATTACTAATGTAGCCATCCTAGGATGTATAGTGATGGCTTCCATTTCCCTCACAAGTCGCCGACCTAGGATGTATAGTGAAGGCCACCCGTTTGAGATTGGATGAGGCTTTAGGTTATCAACCGAATTCTACTCGAAGGTTAGTTCTCGTAGAATCACTAAAGTAGCCAACCTAGGGTGTATAGTTGAGGCTTCTAATTCTCTCACAAGTGGCTAACCTAGGATGTATAGTGAAAGCCACTAATTCAAGATTAGATTAAGGGCATGGTTTTAGAGCCAGATTTCCGGAAATCCTTCCATTCAATGGAGCATTAGACAACCTAATTGCCTACTCAAGTAATCCAAATCAACATGCAAAGAGGGTGTATCCAAGAAAGTCAATAATGGCAATCAATACAATTAATGGAATGAAGTATAGAGATAGATTAAATATAACACATAGAGTTTATTTACAAAGCCCAAAATATCCATCAAACAAATAACATCAACCCCATAGTGGGGTATTTTAGCTACTCATGTTCTATTACAAACTAATAACTAAGAGAGAGAGTAGAGATAACTCTTGAAGATTGATCTCCTTCCTTGAAGCTTGAATCCAAGACTCTTAGTTGCCTTTGATTGAGTAGAGATGGTTTGGATGAGAGGGAGATGTGTTACTAGCTTAGAATACAAGTGTTGGGAGGTATGGTGATGCTCTGGTTCATTCCCATCCTTTTCTATTTATAGAGGATGGAAAAATAGGTCACTTAAGCTTGAAACCAGAAACTGTCGCGCGAATAGTGCGGGTGGAGTGCGGGTGAATTACCCACACTATTAGAGTTTTCTTCATCTTCAGGTCTATGATCTGGGCAATAGTGTGGGTGGAGTGCGGTTGGATTACCCGTACTTGACTCGCACTTGACCCGCACTGTAGTCGCACTTGAGTCGCACTGTACTCTCAGGTGCAAAATCCCTCCTCTATTTTGAGCAATAGTGCGGGTGGAGTGCTGGTGGATGACCCGCACTGTACCCGCACTCTAATGTCAGGTGCAACTTCAACTTCTCTGGTTTGGTAACAGTGCGGGTGGAGTGCGGTTGGATGACCCGTACTATACCTGCACTTTAACGTCAGGTGCAACTCAGCTTCTCTAGCTTTGGCAACAGTGCGGGTGGAGTGCGGTTGGATGACCCGCACTGGACCCGCACTGTAACTCTTCTCCTGTATCAAGTCCCGGCTATGATCATGAGTGTGGTTGGAGCGCGATTGGAGTGCGGTTGCGACCCGCACTTGACCCGCACTGTAGAGCTGCTTTATGATCCTTTGTCGTTCCTTTTGCCCCTTTTCTGCCAGAATCACTGCAACATGCTTCCAAACCCCGAATTACATCAATTGCCTGCAATTATCACTAATGAGCCTATTAGACATACAAGACATAATATATATAGAAAATACACACGAGAACAAGACAAAAGAATAGGAATGAGGCCGAAATATTCAACAATTTAGGCACGATCAAACACCCCCAAACCAAACCTTTGCTCGTCCTCGAGCAAACATAATCTAAAACAAAATAAGACACAAACTAAAAATGACTCAAACTAAGAACTTCCTAGACAAAAAGAAAAACTTGCTGCAGAACCAAATGCAGAGAGATACACAAAAGCAATATGGGAGTGAGGAATGAGCATATGCAAAATGTTCTAAACAACTCGAAGACACCCCAAGGGAAACTGGCACAACACGAATCCCACACTTAAGATGCCCTCGCCTCAGAAAATACTCACTCTCACACCTCGAGCATAATTCGCTTCGAAACTAGGTTCTCACATGGATTCTCTCTTATCTTTCCTCTCAGAACCTAGGTTCACACTCATGCAACATGTATGCCAATGAATTTATGTAACATAATCAATTTAGTTGCATACATTTAGTGTAGAATAAATGCTGTTTTCAGTGAGTGAGTCTCATGAAAGAATCACGTGTCATGATCGTGGAAAGAGCATTCATTAACTAATATTCCCAATCTAGACGTCCCCTAAGATCAATTAGGTCTTTCCATTTGGTTGTAACGTGGCCACGGTGAATGGTGATTAGAAGAATGAGAATTTAGGCACAAGCACTAATCAACCAAGTTAAGGCAATACATTCTACGCTTAAGCATTTAATTTCTCGTGCAACTCCACTTCCAAATACAATATGGCATCTAAGCATACAATTAGACTCTACGTGCAATCTTTAACTACTCATGTTACCCATTTGAGTAGCATTTACAGTTGACACAAGGCATTTGAAGCATATTTTTCTTTTGTTACTTTTTACTTCTTTTCTTTTCTTTTCTTTTCATGCCTTTTTACTATGCACATTTTCACAACTCATTACTCTTGCCTAGGTACACGCCATTTATCAAATTAAAGCACAACTCTACATTCCTAAGCCTCAACAAGATCAATTAAGAGAGGGTTGGCTAAGTGTTTAGGTTGCTTGGGTCATGGATAACGTGGTTGTAGAATGGAAAAGTCTATATGTGTTTGGCTTCAAAATTGGCTTGGGAGCACACATATTACGGGAATGGGAAGTATTTAGGCTTTCTTTTTGAGTGACTAAAACACACATTGCCTAATATCACTTCAAAGGATCAATCTACCAAGGGAATAAAAGTTTCCGTCAACCAATCCGCATATATGATGCATGTTCAATGACAAATGATGATTTTTGATGTAGTGAGACTATGCATGGTGTTTGAATAGTGTTTACAGATTTGAAAAAACATTTTCCCTCAAATATACACGCTTTTGGCTTGTGTTTGTGATCTCACAAGGGAAATCTCCACTATTAGAACAAGGCGCTTGAGCACCGAGTTCCCTAAACTTGGACACTAGAAGATGAGACTAGCCCATGAAGTGCAAGTGAGACCCCTAAAGTGACTAAGAGTTATTGAATAAGCACACAAAGCATACACACATTCGCCATAAACACTATGCTCCAGGTATCTCACCAAGCTAAATAAGCTTAAAATTCTGGCTAAGCAGCAACTTTTTCAAAAATAAGACACAAAAATGACTCAAGACACAAAAGACGACTCAAAAAGGCATCAACACCCCCAAACCAAAACCCAACATTGTCCTCAATGTTGAAGACAAGAGAATCTGGCCTAGCGGCATGCACCTAACATGACTCAAACAAACCTAGGCACTAATCAAACACAATCAATGCCCCAACAGAATAAAAATGACTCAAACAAGGCTCACAAAATAAAGGCAATTCATGCAATATATCATTGAAGAACAAGTCAAGCTTAACATCATGCATTTTATCAAAATTGACGGAATGGGGCATGAACAACCCCCAAACCGAATTAAACAATGTAAAGCACATGCATTCATACTTGCACAAGAGCCTTCGGCTCTTTCATCCACAAATATAATCAATAAATTCAATGTGCAAATATCCACAAAATATAACATTCTAACCAAACTATCCCAACAACACAATTTATTGAACAACATAAAACATAAAACATAAAACTAAGTACATGCATCAAAATTATTCAATGGGATGCATTCATGGAGAGGCTAGGGTCCTCTAAGGGTGGTTTAACCAAGTTAGGAAATTCTCTATTTTTCACTACCCAAATAAATTTAGGTGACTTCATTTTCTTTTCCTTTTTCATGTTTCTATATAAGTGCACTTGGTCTTTCCTTACCCATATTTGCTTGACCCTAGGTGGACTCCATCTATTCCTAGGACCTCTTGTTTTCCTATGTTGATTTGGCTTGTAATTTTTAGCCTTAAAATGCTCTATCCTAGAACATGCATAGCAAAAGATATGAGAGTTAGAGGAACTCCCCTTTGATGCGTGGTCTTGAGGACGTTTGATTTGTTTCACTTGCAACGTCTTGACCTCCTCCTCCTTTTTGCTTAGTGCTACCTTTGCATCCTCTAAGGCATTGGCTTGTTGGTCAACCTCCATTTGCATCTTCATTGACTTGTTAGCTATCTCATCTTCAAAATCTTTTGATAGCCTCACTAAGTTCTCCAAATCCTTCGATGCGGTACTCTTTTCGGCTTCAAATCTCTCGATTCGTTCTTCCAATTCTTTGTTTTTGTTGGAGACTTCACCATATGTCTTCTTGAGAGTACCATTCTCAACCCTGAGCATCTTCACTTCAGATAATAGTTTCTTGTTCAACTCTTGGAGATTACTTGCCTTTTCCATTCCCAAGGCTTCTCTCTCTTGAAGTGCTTCATTCTCTTCCTTCAACACACCCCTTTCCAACACTAGCTCATTGCTCACGCTTATAAGATCTTGGTTCATTTTGATCATCCTGTCCATCTCGTCCATTCTCTTGCTTCGCTCCACTTCAAATTCTATTCGGAGCTTATACATGTCTTCTTTTGAGAAATTGGAGGAATCCACAGGTTTGACTGCTTTAACTTGGAAACAACTCTGATTTACCGGGGTGGACTGCTGGGCGGATTCGAGCATTTGGGTAGTTTTCTCTTCTATGAAGGCTTGAGTCTCTTGTTGGGAAGCTATCATTTGCTCAGTCTCCCGCACATGATTCTTCATGAAATTTTGTAGTTGATCTTCAACGGAATTTGACTGGAATGACGAGCTGTAGGCATTCTCGTTAGGCTCGTAGCTTGACCCTGAATTTTGCCAAAAGGAATCCATAGAGTCCTGAAACAAACAAAAACAAAAGTACCAAAGCAATAAAAAGAAACTAACAAAACTAAAAACAACTAATAAACTAATAGTATTAAAATTGATCTAATCACAACTACGCACACCGATCCCCGGCAGCGGCGCCATTTGATGAGAAGGTTTTTACCGTCCGAAAACCGTCCGTCAAAACAATTTATAAAACCTATGCGATGCATTCACAAGTATAAATACAAGCAAAGCGGCAAGCACGGGTGTCGTCCACTGAGATCGGGGTAGCGGTGATAAGATTAGGATTAATATAACTAGTATGCATAAAAGTAAAATGATGGTGAATGAAAATACAATATAAACTAAACTATGAAAGCAAATGAAATAGGATGATAATGGAGTGATGAATGAATGATGATGGAACTACAGAGTTGATGTACTCGTAAGTGAATATTGGGGCAATTGCAACAGACTCTCAATTAAGCACGTTTTGACAAATGTAACCAACCTAGGGTATATAGTGTTGGTATATATCTCTAGCAAGAGGTCAACCTAGGATGTATAGCGAAGACCTCCTACTAGCGATTAATCCTTCTTAAGCAACCAACAATGGCTAGTTACTCAATTGGGACTTGTTCCATGAATGCTCATCTATCTAGCTATGGCTCAACCTATTACTAATGTAGCCATCCTAGGATGTATAGTGATGGCTTCCAATTCCCTCACAAGTCGCCGACCTAGGATGTATAGTGAAGGCCACCCGTTTGAGATTGGATGAGGCTTTAGGTTATCAACCGAATTCTACTAGAAGGTTAGTTCTCGTAGAATCACTAAAGTAGCCAACCTAGGGTGTATAGTTGAGGCTTCTAATTCTCTCACAAGTGGCTAACCTAGGATGTATAGTGAAAGCCACTAATTCAAGATTAGATTAAAGGCATGGTTTTAGAGCCGGATTTTCGGAAATCCTTCCATTCAATGGAGCATTAGACAACCTAATTGCCTACTCAAGTAATCCAAATCAACATGCAAAAAGGGTGTATCCAAGCAAGTCAATAATGGCAATCAATACAATTAATGGAATGAAGTATAGAGATAGATTAAATATAACACATAGAGTTTATTTACAAAGCCCAAAATATCCATCAAACAAATAACATCAACCCCATAGTGGGGTATTTTAGCTACTCATGTTCTATTACAAACTAATAACTAAGAGAGAGAGTAGAGATAACCCTTGAAGATTGATCTCCTTCCTTGAAGCTTGAATCCAAGTATCTTAGTTGCCTTTGATTGAGTAGAGATGGTTTGGATGAGAGGGAGATGTGTTACTAGCTTAGAATACAAGTGTTGGGAGGTATGGTGATGCTCTGGTTCATTCCCATCCTTTTCTATTTATAGAGGATGGAAAAATAGGTCACTTAAGCTTGAAACCAGAAACTGTCGCACGAATAGTGCGGGTGGAGTGCGGGTGAATTACCCACACTATTAGAGTTTTCTTCATCTTCAGGTCTCTGATCTGGGCAATAGTGTGGGTGGAGTGCGGTTGGATTACCCGTACTTGACTCGCACTTGACCCGCACTATAGTCGCACTGTACTCTCAGGTGCAAAATCCCTCCTCTGTTTTGAGCAATAGTGTGGGTGGAGTGCTGGTGGATGACCCGCACTGTACCCGCACTCTAATGTCAGGTGCAACTTCAACTTCTCTGGTTTGGTAACAGTGCGGGTGGAGTGCGGTTGGATGACCCGCACTGTACCTGCACTTTAACGTCAGGTGCAACTCAGCTTCTCTGGCTTTGGCAACAGTGCGGGTGGAGTGCGGTTGGATGACCCGCACTGGACCCGCACTGTAACTCTTCTCCTGTATCAAGTCCCGGCTATGATCATGAGTGTGGTTGGAGCGCGGTTGGAGTGCGGTTGCGACCCGCACTTGACCCGCACTGTAGAGCTGCTTTATGATCCTTTGTCGTTCCTTTTGCCCCTTTTCTGCCAGAATCACTGCAACATGCTTCCAAACCCCGAATTACATCAATTGCCTGCAATTAGCACTAATGAGCCTATTAGACATAAAAGACATAATATATATAGAAAATACACACGAGAACAAGACAAAAGAATAAGAATGAGGCCGAAATATTCAACAATTTAGGCACGATCAAACACCCCCAAACCAAACCTTTGCTCGTCCTCGAGCAAACATAATCTAAAACAAAATAAGACACAAACTAAAAATGACTCAAACTAAGAACTTCCTAGACAAAAAGAAAAACTTGCTGCAGAACCAAATGCAGAGAGGTATGCAAAAGCAATATGGGAGTGAGGAATGAGCATATGCAAAATGTTCTAAACAACTCGAAGACACCCCAAGGGAAACTGGCACAACACGAATCCCACACTTAAGATGCCCTCGCCTCAGAAAATACTCACTCTCACACCTCGAGCATAATTCGCTTCGAAACTAGGTTCTCACATGGATTCTCTCTTATCTTTCCTCTCAGAACCTAGGTTCACACTCATGCAACATGTATGCCAATGAATTTATGTAACATAATCAATTTAGTTGCATACATTTAGTGTAGAATAAATGCTGTTTTCAGTGAGTGAGTCTCATGAAAGAATCACGTGTCATGAACGTGGAAAGAGCATTCATTAACTAATATTCCCAATCTAGACGTCCCCTAAGATCAATTAGGTCTTTCCATTTGGTTGTAACGTGGCCACGGTGAATGGTGATTAGAACAATGAGAATTTAGGCACAAGCACTAATCAACCAAGTTAAGGCAATACATTCTACGCTTAAGCATTTAATTTCTCGTGCAACTCCACTTCCAAATACAATATGGCGTCTAAGCATACAATTAGACTCTACGTGCAATCTTTAACTACTCATGTTACCCATTTGAGTAGCATTTACAGTTGACACAAGGCATTTGAAGCATATTTTTCTTTTGTTACTTTTTACTTCTTTTCTTTTCTTTTCTTTTCATGCCTTTTTACTATGCACATTTTCACAACTCATTACTCTTGCCTAGGTACACGCCATTTATCAAATTAAAGCACAACTCTACATTCTTAAGCCTCAACAAGATCAATTAAGAGAGGGTTCTTGGGTCATGGATAACGTGGTTGTAGAATGGAAAAGTCTATATGTGTTTGGCTTCAAAATTATCTTGGGAGCACACATATTACGGGAATGGGAAGTATTTAGGCTTTCTTTTTGAGTGGCTAAAACACACATTGCCTAATATCACTTCAAAGGATCAATCTACCAAGGCAATAAAGTTTTCGTCAACCAATCCGCATATATGATGCATGTTCAATGACAAATGATGATTTTTGATGTAGTGAGACTATGCATGGTGTTTGAATAGTGTTTACAGATTTGAAAAACATTTTCCCTCAAATATACACGCTTTTGGCTTGTGTTTGTGATCTCACAAGGGAAATCTCCACTATTAGAACAAGGCGCTTGAGCACCGAGTTCCCTAAACTTGGACACTAGAAGATGAGACTAGCCCATGAAGTGCAAGTGAGACCCCTAAAGTGACTAAGAGTTATTGAATAAGCACACAAAGCATACACACATTCGCCACAAACACTATGCTCCAGGTATCTCACCAAGCTAAATAAGCTTAAAATTCTGGCTAAGCAGCAACTTTTTCAAAAATAAGACACAAAAATGACTCAAGACACAAAAGACGACTCAAAAAGGCGTCAACACCCCCAAACCAAAACCCAACATTGTCCTCAATGTTGAAGACAGGAGAATCTGGCCTAGCGGCACGCACCTAACATGACTCAAACAAACCTAGGCACTAATCAAACACAATCAATGCCCCAACAGAATAAAAATGACTCAAACAAGGCTCACAAAATAAAGGCAATTCATGCAATATATCATTGAAGAACAAGTCAAGCTTAACATCATGCATTTTATCAAAATTGACGGAATGGGGCATGAACAACCTCCAAACCGAATTAAACAATGTAAAGCACATGCATTCATACTTGCACAAGAGCCTTCGGCTCTTTCATCCACAAATATAATCAATAAATTCAATGTGCAAATATCCACAAAATATAACATTCTAACCAAACTATCCCAACAACACAATTTATTGAACAACATAAAACATAAAACATAAAACTAAGTACATGCATCAAAATTATTCAATGGGATGCATTCATGGAGAGGCTAGGGTCCTCTAAGGGTGGTTTAACCAAGTTAGGAAATTCTCTATTTTTCACTACCCAAATAAATTTAGGTGACTTCATTATCTTTTCCTTTTTCATGTTTCTATATAAGTGCACTTGGTCTTTTCTTACCCATATTTGCTTGACCCTAGGTGGACTCCATCTATTCCTAGGACCTCTTGTTTTCCTATGTTGATTTGGCTTGTAATTTTTAGCCTTAAAATGCTCTATCCTAGAACATGCATAGCAAAAGATATGAGAGTTAGAGGAACTCCCCTTTGATGCGTGGTCTTGAGGACGTTTGATTTGTTTCACTTGCAACGTCTTGACCTCCTCCTCCTTTTTGCTTAGTGCTACTTTTGCATCCTCTAAGGCATTGGCTTGTTGGTCAACCTCCATTTGCATCTTCATTGACTTGTTAGCTATCTCATCTTCAAAATCTTTTGATAGCCTCACTAAGTTCTCCAAATCCTTCGATGCGGTACTCTTTTCGGCTTCAAATCTCTCGATTCGTTCTTCCAATTCTTTGTTTTTGTTGGAGACTTCACCATATGTCTTCTTGAGAGTACCATTCTCAACCCTGAGCATTTTCACTTCAGATAATAGTTTCTTGTTCAACTCTTGGAGATTACTTGCCTTTTCCATTCCCAAGGCTTCTCTCTCTTGAAGTGCTTCATTCTCTTCCTTCAACACACCTTTCCAACACTAGCTCATTGCTCACGCTTATAGATCTGGTTCATTTTGATCATCCCTGTCCATCTCGTCCATTCTCTTGCTTCGCTCCACTTCAAATTCTATTCGGAGCTTATACATGTCTTCTTTTGAGAAATTGGAGGAATCCACAGGTTTGACTGCTTTAACTTGGAAACAACTCTGATTTACCGGGGTGGACTGCTGGGCGGATTCGAGCATTTGGGTAGTTTTCCTCTTCTATGAAGGCTTGAGTCTCTTGTTGGGAAGCTATCATTTGCTCAGTCTCCCGCACATGATTCTTCATGAAATTTTGTAGTTGATCTTCAATGGAATTTGACTGGAATGACGAGCTGTAGGCATTCTCGTTAGGCTCGTAGCTTGACCCTGAATTTTACCAAAAGGAATCCATAGAGTCCTGAAACAAACAAAAACAAAAGTACCAAAGCAATAAAAAGAAACTAACAAAACTAAAAACAACTAATAAACTAATAGTATTAAAATTGATCTAATCACAACTACGCACACCGATCCCTGGCAGCGGCGCCATTTGATGAGAAGGTTTTTACCGTCAGAAAACCGTCTGTCAAAACAATTTATAAAACCTATGCGATGCATTCACAAGTATAAATACAAGCAAAGCGGCAAGCACGGGTGTCGTCCACTGAGATCGGGGTAGCGGTGATAAGATTAGGATTAATATAACTAGTATGCATAAAAGTAAAATGATGGTGAATGAAAATACAATATAAACTAAACTATGAAAGCAAATGAAATAGGATGATAATGGAGTGATGAATGAATGATGATGGAACTACAGAGTTGATGTACTCGTAAGTGAATATTGGGGCAATTGCAACAGACTCTCAATTAAGCACGTTTTGACAAATGTAACCAACCTAGGGTATATAGTGTTGGTATATATCTCTAGCAAGAGGTCAACCTAGGATGTATAGCGAAGACCTCCTACTAGCGATTAATCCTTCTTAAGCAACCAACAATGGCTAGTTACTCAATTGGGACTTGTTCCTATGAATGCTCATCTATCTAGCTATGGCTCAACCTATTACTAATGTAGCCATCCTAGGATGTATAGTGATGGCTTCCAATTCCCTCACAAGTCGCCGACCTAGGAT
>CM065637.1:43176630-43184130 GCA_033220585.1 Dipteronia sinensis | reverse complement strand
GTCTTCCACGTACGTTTAGAACTGGTTGTGGCTGCTCTGCACGTGCGTTCTCCACTTGATCTAAACGCTCATGTAAAGGTTCCAATTCCTCCCTCATCAACCGTCTCATCTCCTCCACTAATGCCTCCTTCCAAATCTTTAGATCCACCGGAATGGAAGAATCTTCAGTAGTCCCTTTATCCTTGCTACCGGACATGTTTAATAACCTGCAAAACAAAATATTAGTAAGCCTCACAAACACTCCCTCACGTGTTTCACTCGAATAATTAGATTCACTCAACATTCGTGTGTTTGACACAAATATTTTTTTTTTGGCTTTAACCCTTTGATGTGCTCGCCACTCTTGCCTTTTTCCACTCATAATTTTCTCAAAAGTTCTTATCAAACTAACAAAAACAATACCAGAAAATTAAATTTTTTTTTTGTTGTATATCACTGCACAAATGAGGAAGAGAAATACCAATAGGTGATATATATTCAACTACAAGATCGTTCAAAATAAAATTTTTGTACTTTTTTTTTTGGAATTCTTCAAACGGAATCAAGTGGGGAGAAGAACAAGAAAAGAAAGGAATTTAGATAGCTAAACCAGATGCTATGAGCCTAAGCTCTGATACCAAATGATACGATCCTCGTCGTTTGGTGACTAAGACCGTTCTATGGACTAATTTGGATGGAAACCGCGACCCAACACCTATAACGAGATGCGAGCCTTGGTATAAAGGAAGACGCCACAATCAAGGATGGAATACTTGATTGATAAGTCAGGAAGGAACGCCACATAGGAATTCTGATAAGTTCCAATTAGTTCTCAAAGAACAAAAGAGAAATTGCTCTCTATTTTTATTAATAATCAACTGCAATCTTATTGAAATAAAAGGGTACAATTTATAGTACTAAGGCCACAGAAGACCAGCCCTAAAAATCCCTAGAAATCCGAAGATTATTACAATGATTCCTGAAATTGTGCCCAAGGCAACGAAAAAGGAAAGTTTGACAAATTAAAAACATTCTAACTAAGCTAATTTCGGCCTCAAATCAAGGAAGGAAATCTTGCCTTTAATTCCTTAATATCTCAGCCTAAAATTGTGCAACAAGAAATAAAAAAATATAATTTATTCAGCCCTAAATCAGCTCCCAACGCCTATTGACTTTCTTGGACTTCAATCATGTTTGTTATGGGCTGTAGATTTCGTTCATCACCTTCAATAGGCCTCCACGTGCTTGCTTGGGCACAAATCCCTTGAATCAGCCCACATAATGCATTCTGGAACTTCTTGGCTCTTGCTCTTGTAACTGGACCAATGGGAACTTGAATTGGATCTGCATTCCATGATCTTGTGCTAGCCACGTCCTCATCAATCTATCTCAGCACCATTGTGTTCAGCAATGTTGAGATGTGCTATGATCTTCATCATGTGATCTTTCACATCCTGTCTAGGTTTCATCCTAAGATTCATGAAAGAAGTCACTGCCTCTCTCTTAGTCTTCCTGGACCTCACAGAAAACATTTCCTCTAGAGACATCATTATATCGGCAGCAGAACTCATTCCTTCATGTTGCTGTTGCAACACGTCGGAGATGGTGGCCATAATGTAACATTTGGCCATCTCATCTGAGGTATCCCACTGCTTATACTAGTCTCTTTGTTGCTCAGTAGATTCATTTGTATGAGCAGGTGGTTTAGGAGTTGTCAAAACGAACTTATGCTTTTCAGGTTGCAACAATAGCCCAATTTTCCTTTTCCATGTGACATAATTATCACCAGTTAATGTATTATCTTTCAGGATGTTGATTAGGGATGGGGTCATGATTTTTGAATAAAACAAAAATTATATAAGTAAACAATCATGATAATGCACTTTCGAATATTTATCTTGAATTAAATTAAGTAATGCAATCTTAAAATTCAACGGTGATCCAACATCCGTAAATGTCACTCCTCCTTTGGGAGTTCACACCATTTACTAGTAAGACTAGGTCCCACCTAATTGTTAACATAACAACCAGCATTTTCAATTTTAGCCTTGCAATTTTGTTAACAAGAACTCTTAGGATGATATTAATAAAATCACATTGAATGTGTTACCAAGTTTTCGACCTTCAATATATTCCCCCATGAATATCCCTCATGTGGGAGTAGATATCATTTGGGTTAATTGTCTAGTCTATCCTTGTAAGGAAGTATCTTGCTAAATTCCATTCATGAATACCCCTTGGGGAATTATTACACGAAACATAAAGTTCAACTAAACTTGGAGGCCGTAGATGTTCCATAACACCTTCTCCCACTCAATTATTTAAGGCGTGTGATCGAATTCCGTAGAATGATTTACCAAGTTATCTAGATGCCAATTAGATACCTAAACCATTCAATGCATGTTTATACCAAAAGAGATATATGAGTGGCACTCCTATTCTATATGACATGTTATCAAACAATGACAAACATTGCAATATTTATGAAAATATAAATAGCTACAATTTTGGTCCATCCTAGAAAAACAAGTAAATTACAATATTTGGAATACAAAAAAAAAACTTCTTTCTTGGCGAACAAGTCTGCATGCGTCCATCGTTTGCGCACCCTTTGGCTGCCTCCACGGGCATGCGCACCCCACAACCCCATAAAGGGCTGCCATGCTCAGCCCATGGCTTCCATAGGGCTGCCGTGCACAACCCATGCAGCAACAATTGTGGCCGCGTGCTCATTCGCATGCACGTTTGTTGCTATGGCTTGCACAGTCCCAAACTTGTTCCGGTTGTTTCCAATTATTCAAACCTTCGAGTCTTCGATACTTGAATGTATTACAGAAGAATTTTAAATAACAAAATACTGCAGTTTTTTTAATACAATATTTTTCTGCAGTATTTTTATTACAATAGCAAAATAAATAAAAAAACTTAGCAACTACCAAGAAGGAAATTATGGCGATGATAGGCCACCCTTCTTGTTACAATCCCAAAACAAAAAATATATTGAGATTCTTGGACCAAAATTGAGCAATAACATTCCACATATAAAACATATATATCCAAACATTCTAATGTAAATATATATGCGAATACCTAGAGTGCCATCTCTTTCTAAAACATGCATACATACAATAAAAATAAAAAGATTCACGTATACATATCAATTAATCAAGGGTTCAACCAGGCTCTGATACCAATTGTAGAGAAAAACGGTTCAAAACGCGGTGGAAGCGAAAAATTGGGTGGTATATTTTAAAACTTTTTCCTTTAAAAGAAAGAACCTTAACCCTAGATTAATTGACATAAAATTAAAAGTATTGTACCTTTTTCTCATGACGATTGAACTAGCGTCGAATTGGATCCGCAAGATCTTCCAATCCAATCACAAACGTGAATCACCTAGGAGTGTGGGCTCACTTTCTTTAATTGTATACCTGAGGATGAAACAAACAAAATCTTCTTCTTTGTTAGTCACAATAATCCTCCAAGAGAAAACTCAAGAACGTCTTGTCACTTGTGAATTATCAATTTGTTTGATTGAAACTCACGTGAACCCGATTCGATTTTGTACACAAAATCCTTTTGATGTAAAGGATACTAGTGTACTATCGAAAACAAAAACGTTCCCCTTTTCTCTTCTCTTTGGCCGAATTCAATACACAATATCTATGAGTTGGCCGAATTTTTTCTAGAGCAAATAAAAACTATTTTTTTTTCTCTCTCAAAATTCTCTAGCTTGGCCGAAATTTTCAACCAAAAAATTATTTGCTTGGCCGAAATTAATTGATGTATATATAGGTATACAAATCCTTTCCTAAAGAGGATTTACTTGGTGGTCAAGAATCCTATCTCTAGGTGGATTTACTTGGTGACAAAGAATCCTTTTTCAAAAAAGATTTCTTTTCCACACCAAAACTCCTAATCCAACTCAAATAGTGTATTTATTCAATAACCAATTATTGAATATAATTAAATTGAGAATAAATCAAAAACTTCCTAATAGAAATCAAATACTTCCTAATTTGACTAGATAAATAAATTCCTATTATTTATCAACTTATCAAATATAGTATTTGATACTTATCATATTACCAACAATAATATGACTCTAGTAGACCATCTCCTACTAGGAAAAAGATTTTGACTTTTAATTAAATAATTAATTAATTAACTTCCATTTAATTAAATAAAAAATTAAAAACAATATATAAAACTAATAAATAGTCCCTTGCTGCCAAAGCCAATATATAAGGGCTAATATATATTTTTTATTTTCTATTTTATTAAATCCATTGGACTTTAATAAAAAGTCCATATGTGAACTAGACTCATTCTTACTAAAAGAAACAAATCCACATGCCTTAATACAATTCTAGATGGACCCATAAATTAGTCCGGTAGAATATATCAAGTGATTCATGCAAGTTCGTGTGAATTGAGGATCTTGGCGGGCTGTCTAAATTTAAGCTCCAATAGACATAACCTAATCACAATCAACAAATGATTCACTTAGGTTCGATCTATTAATTTTAGTTCATTCCACTAAAGAACTAAAATTGAACTCTTAAATAAAGATAGAATAAGTTAATATTGCTCATTCATACGCTAGACAATCTTTATGGAAATAGTGTATCCTCGTGAAGAATACCAGTAATCGCCAAGAGCTCATAGACCGCCTATAGCTCTCCAAGTTACCATATTTACCCGTATGACCACATTTTGAACTTGGATATTTAACTTATCCAGAAGCCATATTTCAATAGACAGTATTAAAAACTTAACGTTAAGATTTAATATCCAATACCTCAAAACATCCATATGATGATATTCTACTCTCATTTAATTAATGGAGCCATGATGTCCATATCTATAAATGAATTCCTCTATCGATTAACAAATGAATACCACCAAACTTTTGAGGATAGACTATGCTATAATCGTACTCATTGATAGCTCAAATGATAACACTTGCAACCATAAGTCCATCATTTATCTCAGGATTGAGATAGACTTTTCGATTGTCTTCAAGTGAAAACTTTTATCCATTGACGGTTCTGGATAAAGTATTTCACTATGATCCTATTCAATGCACCCAGTGCACTAGATTCTTCTGCCCAAAGACACCACACTTTGATGATTTTAGACTTATCATAACACATTTGATCCCACTCAAATGATAGCAAAAGAATCTACAACATTAACAAGATAAAGGCACCTAACCTTTATCTTAAGTTGTGAATATTATTCAAAACTAACTAAAGAATTGTGTCTACCTCATACATATCCAGATGTAGGAACAATTCTTCTTTTCTCATAGTCTTTTGACCTTATGATTATTTACTTTTGACAATTATAATAATTAAACTATAAATGCTACAAGATTTGTTAAAATAGAAATCACTTTGTTAATATGAAAAGATTGTCAAATACATTATTACACTCTTGCTATTGAGCATAATCCTAACAGCATGTGTATGCATGACAATACTTTAATTATCACATAATAAAAGCATACAAGAATTGACCGAGTACGATGAGTTTATCTAGCTTTTTAAGACAAAACTAATTACAACAAAACAACAAGTAAAAGTGTTAACAGGCTTTTTTGGCAAGGGTTCAAAAGAGAATTTTCCACCAAGTTGCTACCTGGTAGGAACCATTCCTAGATACCCAATAGGATTGATACCGCGACCTTGGAAGAATCGATACCTGGTAGGGCCAGAACCACAATTACCTATCTACCTGGATGAGACGCCAAAACTATGAACCTGGAAAAGCAGGTACATCGCTATGCTTCTCCCTGATACCAAGTGAAGACCGGTACCACGATACCACATCTCCGGTACCTCGCAGGTATCCAACACCTCCTATCTTACCTAGGTGCCACAGACATCTGCCTGCTACCGAAGTACCTCGACATCAGCCCAGAATCCAACCAAGACAGGCATCCTACCTGCCCAGCAGGACGAATATCATCACAAAGTCATTAGCACGATAGAACAAGCACCACGCCAGTAAGTCAGATCAGCACACTAGAATACCGCGCCATAAGGACATAGAATCAGTAGTCTCCTCTAAGCAACACAAGCAGGCAAAATTGACTTCTTCGCCATTTAAAGCGCCATAAATGATATCAAACGGTCAACTCGAATTAGAGTTTAAGTACATCAATTATCAATCGTGATAAATCCCGCGCTTTTATCCTCACTCAACGTCTTTCAATGCCAAAAGAAAGACTCCAAATAATTCTCATTAATACCACCGGATTCTGAGGAATGTTGAATGTCTATAAATACGGCCTTGAAGGACGAAGGTAGGGGGGATTTTTGGATCGAATTTTGAGACACCAGACAGATCTTTTTCTCCGGAGACTCTTGAGTCCTCTGAAGTCAGTGAGAGTCTTGCCACGATCACTGGGAGGATATATAGCACCTTATCGACATAAACGCGTTCTCCACCACCTCCCTGTAAAAAACAAGAGAAAATGAAAGTGTATTGTGATATCCATGCAAACAAATAGTCAATGAAACAGTGTTTTTCATTTTTATTCTTACCCTCTGCATTCTCCTATCTCGATCTCTTATATAAAAATATCTCGTTACCGAAGGTACCTACCCTACTGCCACCTATCGGTAGTGGACAAGGGTGCTAACTAGAATTTCGCTCCCCTGGTGGATTTTCCCGTTAACAAAAAGTATATATATATACACACAACCCGGAATTAATATTACATCAAAAAGAAATATTACATATAATATCCAAAACCCTAAACCCACCGTACCATACAATTAACGATCAATCATGCTATAATTTTTTTTAAAAATATCATACATTCTATAGATTGTGCCTACACATATATACATGCAATTAATCAAGAACAAAGAATGATTTATTCGAATATATCGTACTAGGGCTCTGATACCAATTGTCAATCCCTGAGTTGAGGAGCGCAAGGGATTTCTAAACTTTTTAAAAAAATATTTATAAGCGACTTTAAAACCGTGTACGATATATAAGAATAAATAAAAGGTAGGATTCGAAATCATACCTCTAGGCTAACTCTTTCGCTCTTTAATTCTTGAATTTTCTTTCCGATTTTTACCACCGAATATTCCTCGCTATCTCCCAGGTTCCGGCAACAACGTGTGGGCACATCATGGGCTTCAAGAGGTTGAAGAAATAACACAAAACAACTCTTGCTTTGTGTATCAACATTCCGGCCACTCTTGAATAAACTAGAACAAAAACAATTTTTTTTCTCTACTATTTTCTTGTTGGCCGCACCCTTTTTTCTTTTGTTTCTATCTTTATTTTGTTTTCTACTTTTTTCTTTTTTTGTTTCACGTAACCACAAAATTGCATCTCTTTGTTTTTAATAATATATCTTTATATATTTTAGAACAAGATACTAATCCTTTTCCAAATATATCTCTATATATTTAAAATAAGATAATTAGTATTTTAGTAACCAAGTTAGTATAGGATTCTAAATCCCACATAACCCTAGTTCACTAAGACTTGAAC